>JARJDW010001771.1:0-10043 GCA_030264715.1 Adinopsis sp. GC000173
ATGACTCAATAGTATGCTCACGCCATGTTTCACCATTATCCGAGCGTAGGATAACAATTTCACGTTCCTTACCACGCAATGCAGCAAAATGTGGTACTTCGATTATAACAGGCCTACATTTACAATGCAAACATTATTAAATGCATTTCATTGTCATATTCAATATTAAATTACCCTAAAAATTTAGCTCCAACTGGTCCCAACTCCAAAACGCGACTTGCGAGTGCTTCTCCTTCCATGAGCGGTGGTGGATGTGGAGTACGTTGTGGTCGGACGTACCTACATGTGATCCTCGTGGGACTACCGGCCGATCTTGGCGGAACAATCACTCTAACACCTGAATGTCGACAGCCGCGCATGGCTCCACCGCGAGCGTCAACCAAAAACGAAACCAAAAAGCTACAAAAATTAAATTGATTGTATTAATCGTAAATGAAATGAACGCAGTTCAAATGAAAAGCAACTAGCACTTACTTCTTCCAATGTAACTTTCTGCGCAGCGTAAAAATAGCAATTTTTTTCAAATATTATACTAAATCACCAATTAATTATCAATTTAAACACTTACCCAATGTGAATTGGATTTCTTGCAATATCCACATTGTCGGTGTTGAACTTTTTATACTCCATGTAAGACGGATTGTAGTGTTGCGGACTTATACTGTCTTCATTAGCTTGCGGTGGAAGCATATTACTATCTCCGCTTATTACCATTCTATTAGAATCCATGCGTTCATCGCGCGTTACGTCAATAGGTAATGAATCATCGCCAAGTGATTTCATCTCATCCGCTGTTAGATACCGGTACACATTATCGCCGACCATTGTGTCTTCACCTAGAAGTTGTTTACAAATTAATATACATATTTTGCAACGAGTTTTTCAATGAAGCTACAAATGTATCCTAACAATCCAGAGTTTAGCTTCATTGAAACGAGACATACTGTGTTTCAGATAGATATAATAGAGCAGTGGTAGCTAGCAAATTAGTAAAGAAGTACTACAGAAGATGAGAGATGGGTCGCGAGTGAGTGTCGTTGTGTTTTATTAGTGTTAGGTTAACCGAAACTTACGAGTTAGTAAAGTAGTACCGCTGAAATAAGGAAGATAGACATGTTGTTCGTGAGGTGCACAGCCGAATCCTTCCAGAATATCTTCGCCTGAATTTTCATTTGGTACAAATTAATTTTATAACAATACAATGGATAAATGAAATATTAACAAATTTTGTTGATATATTGAGCGTATAAAGCAAAAGCTTTTAAGCTAATAATTTTGAATAAGTGTGTTCCTAAATGACATCTGTCTAATATGAAGTTGTTAATTATTTTTTATATATTCGGGAACATTAGTCGGTTAAGAATAATTCGCATAATGATAACATGCAAATGATATTTTAATTACACTATGATATTTAGAAAATTACTAAAAAGCAAAAGCCGCATGCATTTATTAAATCTACATATGTCGTTGCTGTCAAAACTTACCACCTTCTTCTTCAGAATCAGACATAAACGTTTCATGCATTGCTTCGGGTGCCACAACCTTGTACTTTTCATCACTAACTGGCGTATTAGTTGGAGTCGTCACAACTTTGAGAGTTTCAATAACAGTGATGTAACCAAGCTTTTGGGCTATATGTAACGGAGTTTGACCATTCTAGAAATACATCCGAGATTAGTTGCGAGTAAGAAAACATACTTGATTAAACAACTTACAGTAGTTACAGCATTGGGTTGAGCATCATTTTCTAACAATACATTGACTATATTCGTATGTCCTTGTTGAGCGGCCTGATGAAGTGGTGTATAACCAATTGACGTAGTAGCTTTTACATCTGCACCATTAGACAGTAGAAATTTGACCATATTTGTTTGCCCAAAATGACTGGCAACGTGCAGCGGTGTGTAACCCGCTTTCGTCGTTTTGTCTACGATTGCTTTATTTTTGACTAGTATTTCGGCAACGGGGACTCGATCTTCTTGGGCGCACAAATGTAGAGGTGTAAGGCCGTTTTTAGATTGTTGATTCGTATCGGCTTCGTGTTCGATCAATAATGATGACATATCTGTATGTCCTTCTTGGGCACTAAGGTGAAGAGGAGTGAAACCCGCCTTGCTTTCAGCATTCGGTTTCGCTCCATATTCTAATAGTGTATTTGCTATATCCATTTGATTCTTTTTAGCAGCGATATGTAACGGGGTGTGCCCATTTTTGGCAGTGGCATGCGGAGAAGCTCCTTTGTCTAAAAGCAGCAGAGCGACGTTTTGATGATCGTAATGAGAAGCTACATGCAGTGGCGTAACTCCATTTTTGCCTTGCGCATCAACTGGAGCTTCTTTTTGTAATAACAATTTTGCTACTTTAATATTGCCATATTTTGCAGCCAAATGAAGGGGCGTGAATCCCTTCTTCGTAGTTGCGTTTAACGATGCACCATTTTCGATTAAGACTGTTGCAACCTCATCTTGTCCTTCCTTAGCTGCAATATGAAGTGCTGTATACATATCCTTAGTTGTAGTGTCAACTTTAGCGCCATGTTGTAGCAAAAGCATAACAATATCGATATTTCCTAAACGAGAAGCTATATGTAAGGGAGTTTGCTGTTCTCTAGCTCTCGCATCAACTTGAGCTCCATTTCGTAATAGAATTCTGATTATATCCGTCTAAAAATCGATCGTGCTAAAGTAATTTTAAAAGTTAATTATGTTCAATGTACCTGATTTGCTCTTGCTGCAAGATGTAGAGGCGTTTCCCCACGAACTGTCGGCACATCCGGATTCGCGTCATGTTGCAATAAATATATAACGATATTCATACATCCCATAAAACTGGCAACATGCAACGGCGTTAATCCACTTTCAGTTGTGGCACTTATACTGGCTCCATGTTTCAGCAATAATTCAACAACTTTAATTCTATTCTTTTTACAAGCTATATGTAGAGGAGTAAAACCATTTAAAGCTCTTGCATTTGCGTCCGCTTGCCTATCTAAGAGCAATTTTGCCACTCGCACATGGCCGCAATGAGCAGCCACATGAAGGGCGGTTAAATAGTCGACGGTAACTTCATCAACAGGAGCGCGATGGTATAATAATATTCTAGCAGCATCTACATGATCTCCTTGCGCAGCCATATGAAGAGGAGCCAATCCATTCTAGCGAAAATAATAAATGAATGTTTTGAAGTTGACTAGATTAATATTATATATATACCTTTGTTTTGCAACTAATGGGTGCTTCTCTTTCAAGTAGCATATCAACAACTTGTTCATGTCCACTTCGAGCTGCACAATGCAGAGGTGTCAAGCCATCTCTCGTTTTCGATTCAATATTTGCTCCTTTCTCTAGCAATAAAGCAACCATGTTCGTTTTACCCCATTTTGCAGCTACATGCAATGGTGTAATATGATGTTTTGCAGCATAATTTACATCGGACTTTTTCTGAATTAGAAGGTTAGCAATTGATTCGTTGCCATAATGTGAAGCTATATGAAGAGGTGTAAAACCAGACTTCGATGTTACATCTGGATTATGATCGTTCTGGAATGCAATCAGAATGTTTAGAGCAAATCAAACTTTTGACTTAAAGTAAAATACTTCTAAAAGCAATTTTGCAGCCTTGACATCATCTTTTTTCGCTGCGATATGCAATGCTGGGAGTCTAACTTTTCCTCTGGTGTCGTTTTCTAATAGAACTGTAACGACTTTATCGTGTCCTTGCTGCATTGCCACCGCCAGTGGTGTAAATCCATCCTATAATTGAAAAGCGCTAGAAAATGTGATCTACTTTAACTTCAATTTAAAATACCTCAGTTGCCAAACTTTGATTGGCACCATTCGCCAACAAATATTTAACAACGTTATCGTGATTTTCTTGAGCTGCCATATACAGCGGCGTGAAGCCGTTCTGACTGCGAACGTTCACCGTAGCTCCATGATTTACCAGCAATTTGACGACCTCCTCCTGGCCGGCGAGCGACGCGATATGGAGCGCAGTATTGCCTTTTTTGGTGGCCGCATCGACAGCGGCACCGCGCTTCAGCAGCTCCGCAACAACATTTACATGCCCATCCTTTGAAGCTAAGTGTAACGCATTGAGTCCATTCTGAAAACGATTATGAATTGTTAATAATTTATTATTTCATGTAGCATGCGCATCTGTTGGCATTCAATGCGAAAATCTATTTTGGATTGTATTTAGAATTACCATAGTATATTTATATCTATGACTGTGACATTATAGCATAGTAGTAAAATACTATACTAATAAAAAATGATCTAGTTAGTTGTTCGACTTAATGTAAATAAACAAAACAAAAGAATTGTTTTTGTAATACTTACTGCATTACTGGTATTTATATCGATGTTGGATTTTAAATGTTCAAGAACTTTATCCAGGTGGCCTGCCCGCGCAGCGCGCAAAAACGACGTATTGCCATCTGACTGTAATTAAAAATAGAGTACGTTAATTAAATATTCACCAGTGTCTTGAAATAGTATCTTTATTTATTAAAAAAATCTATTTCAATTGTTGAAGTTACAATTTGTGTCAAGTTTAAGTAATTAAATAAATAACCTTAAATCAGTTTTACAGAAAACATTATTTCAAACAGAATTTAATTGTTTAAATTAATTTGTCATACTAAAATTCTAAAATAACGAATAAGAAAATGGATAATGTAAAACGGGCTTTAAATTAATCATTAATAAGAGCAAAAAATAGGTTAACATAATGGAAAACGATATCATTTGCATTCAATTTCAAATTATTGTACGAAATTAATATAATTTTAAGTAATATTAAGTACTAACATGAAATAATATATTTATTTATTTAAAAACATATTTCAATTTTTGAGGTTAGAATTGTGTCTATTTTAAGTAATTAAACAGAAAAATCATCGATAATAAACAAAAATAAATAAAAATCATAAAGAACGATATTATAGCGATTTGCATTTTATTGGAAAATAAATAATTTTAAGTAATTACACGAAAGATCCTTAAAAATCATTGATAAACGTTTATATTACAAAATTCACTGTATAAAAATATGTATTATGTTGCAACGATGTGGATGTGTGTAATTCAACTCTCATCTATATTCTACCCTGTTTATCGTTACTATGACAACTTGTTTTTTGTTTGTTGAATTTTAATATAAAACAACAAACCAATGTTAACTATGATCATAAAAAACTATTCTTAATAAAATCAATACTTAACAAAAATAAGTTAAAATCATAGAGTGCGATGCAGCAATTTGAATTTCATTAAAATTGTGTTGTTTAAATTAATAATGTATTTGTTTACTTAAAAAATCTATTTAAATTGTTACTTAAAGTAATTATGAAAATCTTTAAATAAATCTTCGATATAAACAAAAATAGTAAAATCATAGAGAATGATATAGCAATTTGCATTTCAAAATTAATAATTTTGAGTATAAAGTGGTGCATATATATGAATGTACTACAAAGTGCACACGTACGTTTTTCCTAAATAGATTTTATCGCAAACGTCACGTACGTACATTCAAATGCACCCCAAAAATTTTACCCTTGGGTGGAACAAGTGCATATTATAATGAATAATACAACGCGCTCTCCCTACTACCTCCTCTGTATAATACATACATGCACTTTATGTGTTTGTATTTATTTTGATACTAACAATACACACATAGACGTTTGGTATATAAGTGTAGAAGCACACAAACTGCTTGCAATAAAAAAAAAGAAATTCAATTTTCGAGTGGAAATGAGGAAAAAAAGGGATTGCGCGCTCCTTTCAATTATACATTCGAGCGTTCAGACAAATAAATTGCGTGGAATGCTGATAGGATTTATAATTGCTGTCACGTTGGATGGATATTCAAGTCAAACATGAAATTTTAGTTTCGTTAATTAGTTTTATAGTGTAGATATATTTTTTGTAAATAAATACATTAAATTAATTTCATAAAATATATGAATAATATCAACGAAATGCACAAAATTCAAACATGAAATTTTTGGTTAATTAATTATATTTTTGGTAAATAAATATATTGAATTGAATTAAATCAAATTTACACTTGATAAAATATGGTTAATATCAACGAAATGCATGAATGATTTCATAAAATCAATCAACTTTCCCATTATTANATTCAAATATGAAATTTTTGGTTAATTAATTTTATTTTTGGTAAATAAATATATTGAATTGAATTAAATCAAATTTACACTTGATAAAATATGGTTAATATCAACGAAATGCATGAATGGTTTCATAAAATCAATCAACTTTCCCATTATTATTGTAATGACTATCTATGGGGAAAATCAATATCAACTAAAAATGTATAAGAAGCATGTCTAAAATTTTAGAGCATACTTTATTTTAATGCTATGTAGGATTAATTAGCACAGGATTTATTGAATTCTAGTCATTGCATATAATCTTATAAGAATAAAAATTGATTATCTGCAAGGAAATCAATATGTTAACACTGTAATTTAAATCACGCTATCCCCGAAACAACAAAATGAATGTAAATAACTATGGCGACAGCCTCTCATAAAACAATGATAAAAACGTCATACGAATTCATAATAAAATAGAACAAGAATTTTTTGGTCTTATTTGTTAAAAGCAACTTAAACTATAAACCAAATATAAAGTAAACTAAAAAAATTTAAGCATACTATTAAAATATTAATTAGCATATGGTTTATTGAATTCTAGTCAATCCATGTAATCTTAAAGTATAAAAATTGATTATCTGCGAGAAAATCAATATTAACCAAAAATGCATAGAAAGCACATCTGAAATTTTAAGCATACTCTGCTTTAATGCTATTCACGATATTAATTAGTACGTGGTTTATTGAATTCTAGTCATTGCATACAATCTTTTAAAAATACAATTGATTGTCTGGAAGGAAATCAATATCAACTAAAAATGTATTACAAATACGTATCAAATTGTAAGCATATTTTATTTTAATGCTATTTACTCTATTAATTAATACCCATTTTATTGCACATAATCTTATAAGAATAAAAATTGTTTATCTGCACAGAAAATCAATATTAAACTGAAATTATATAAGAAGTACGTCTCAAACTTTAACTACATTTTGTTTTAATACTATGTACGATATAATTAGGACCTGCTTTATAGAATACATACTATAGTCATTGCATCTATATTCTTATAAGGATAAAGATTGATTATCTACAAGAAAATCAATATTACAGTAAAAATGTACAAGCAATATATCACATTTTGTTTTAATGCTATGCACTCTATTAATTAGCACCTATTTTATTAAATATTCGTCTTTGCATATAGGTAGTCTTATAAGAATGAAAATTTATTATCTGCTTGAAAATCAATATCAACTAAAAATGTATAAGAAATACGTCTCAAATTTTGCACATATTTTATTTAAATACTATTTACTCTATAAATTAGCAGCTATTTGATTGAATACTAGTAATTGCATATAATCTTATAAGAATAAAAGGAGATTATCTGTGAAAAAATCAATACCAATTAAAAATGTATAAGAAATACATCTCAAATTTTAAACATATTTTATTTAAATGCTATTTACTCTATTAATTAGCAGCTATTTTATTGAATACTACTAATTGCATATAATCTTATAAGAATAAAAAGAGAATATCTGTGAGAAAATCAATACCAACTAAAAATGTATAAAAAAACGTCTCATATTTTAAACATATTTTATTTAAATGCTATTTACTCTATTAATTAGCACAAATTTTATAAAATACTAGACATTGCAAATATGGTAGTCTTATAAGAATAAAAATTGATTATCTGCGAGCAAATCAATATCAACTAAAAATGTACGTTTGTCAAATTTTATGCACATTTTGTTTCAATTATCAATTAGCACCTACTTTACTTCATTAAAAAGTAATCATTGCATATATAGTCTGATGATAAGAAGAGAAAAACAATGTTTAAAGTATACGCGTGTGGGAAGAAAATCAATTTATAACATTGAAACTCACCATTCGGAGAAGCTTAAAGCACAACGGCATATTATCGAATAAAAATCTTACAAAACATTTTGTACATCAGTCGAAAAAAGCGTTTATAGATTTAATATACACCGGTAAATTATTTATACATTTGTATAATATATAGAAATATTATTATTTTTTAAGTAAAACTCAACAGGTGAATTAATTCTTTTTAGCACACTTAAGCGATTTTAGATTATTTAGCACATTAATAGAAAACACTTATAGATTTATTAAATATATCAATCAGTACAGTCTTAAATATAGAATTATTTGAACTTGTTTTTCCGGTTAGGCACAAATTTTGGCCCCAAAAACACTAAGTACTTAATTAGATAATGTTTTAACTGATGGTCGAAACTTTCTGGCACTGGAACTGTGTAATAAATCACACTTATATAATTTATAAGACGGTTTTATCAAGAGAAAAAATTGTAGAAACAGACTGCATTTATATTGCAATAAGCACGCTTTCTGGCGACGCCTCGTGACGTCAACGTTCAATACGAGAGACGCGACGGCGCGTCTAGGCCAAGTCTGCCACCACTGGACGACGCATCACTCGTCGGCGCTAACATTGGGGTAAATAGTAAATAGGGTCAGATTTGGTAAATGCATAATGCAAATGCGCCCTTTATAAAACTATATAAGCCATTAATCTATTTCGTTTAATAATATCCACCTGCAATCCTCCAACTAGGAATTAACTTTTTTTTTATATACAATACATGAAGGTATTTATAATCATTTTATTATTGCAAGAAAAATTTACATAATTTATAGATACTAGATATATACGCTTACACGTTAGGTGCATTAATAAATTAATAACTCAATTGTAACAACCATATAGAGTTAATGAACAATGTGTTGAAAAATACCACCCTCAAACATGGTTGAAGCGACATCTGATGTGTTTTTGGTAATACTAGTATACTTCCCTAAAATCCCGGAAGAATATAACTTGTATACCTAAATACTTCTATGCTAGATGACTAAAACTGTTCATAACCATTACAAATAATATATTTTTTTAATTTAAAACGCTGATTCTAAAACATCATTTACATTTTTTATATCTGAAGATAATTATAATTATTTTATTATTGCAACAAAAATTTACATAAATTATAAATACTAGATATATACGCTTACACGTTAGGTGCATTAATAATTTTATAACTCAATTATAGCAACCACATAGAGTTAATGAACAATGTGTTGAAAAATACCACCCCCAAACATGGTTGAAGCGATATCTGATGTGTTTTTGGTAACACTAGTATACTTCCCTAAAATCCAGGAAGAATATAACTTGTATACCTAAATACTTTTATGCTAGATGACTTTTTATAACCATTACAAATAATGTATTCTTTTAATTTAAAATACTGATCCTAAAATATTCTTTAACATTTTTTATATCTGAAGATATTTATAATTATTTTATTCTTGCAACAAAAATTTACATAATTTATAGATACTAGATAGGTATATACGTTTACACGTTAGGTGCATTAATAAATTAATAACTCAATTGTAGCAAGCATAGAGTTAATGAACAATGTGTTGATAAATACCACCCTCAAACATGGTTGAAGCGACATCTGATGTGTTTTTGGTAACACTAGTATACTTCCCTAAAATCCAGAAAGAATATAACTTGTATACGTAAATGTCTTAAACTTGTCAAAATTATTACAAATAATATAATCTTTTTATCTAAAATGCTGATCTTACAACACTTTACTATTTTATTATTAATTCATTTATTCGCAAACAAAAATGGTAAAAACATAAGATTTTTGATTCTATAAGTCTTAAGTGTGCATTAATAGATTTATAAATTATTGTTTCAACTATACGGTAAATGGACAATGCGTTAAAAAATACCCGCAAACACGATTGAAGCAACAACTGATGTGTTTCGAGTAATACTACTATACTTCCCTAAAATCCAGAAAGTGTATAACTTGTATTCCTAAATACTCTTATGCT
>JARJDW010001780.1:0-18053 GCA_030264715.1 Adinopsis sp. GC000173
AGTTATTTTGGAACGATTGAAATTCTCTTCTATTTATATAAACCTGAATAAGTTAGAAAATTGATAAGTTGGGCAATTTTCTAAAGAACCAATGTCTCCAACATACCCAGGTTTTACTATATTTGTAAGAATAAACTTATGTATAGTTATAACTTTGGTGTTTATTAAAAGTAGTAAATTTTGTAACTAAAAATGTTATTTATTTATTGTAATAAAGGGGATACAATAATAAAAATATTGAGGTTAAACTTCGCATTCTCTTTTAATAAATTAACTCTTTCGATTACACTATGGCTTTGCAAAAGATTCATTAAGTTTGGAATAAACAAGGTAGCAGAAGCAAACTTCCGTTTGTAGGAATTATAGCACCAACAAATTTGGACCCATCTTTAGGTCAATGAGATGATAATAGAATAAGATGGCTAAAAATGTCCAGAACGTAAAACCGATATATTAGAAAAGATGATGTTATATTATTTATCCATCCGGTCATATCATCATGGTGTCACTCTGTAGATGGATCCGAATTTGTGACTCAAAACGTTGGTATTATAATTCCTTATCTTCTGATATTTCGCCGAAAATTATTGATCTCAAGATAAACTATTCAAAGATTGATATAAACTATAATATTTTTAAAATTCATGATTGTTTTCCACCTTATTTTTTTGGGTTGCTTAACAGAAAAGAAAGTACGCCACAGCTTGTACTTTTATTTTTATAGATTTTAACATTATTGTTACATAATACATGTACTACATATAAGTAAGCATAAACTACAATCTCTGAAAAGATTAAAAAAATTATAAGATAACTAAGTGGTTTTTAATTGAATTGATATTTTATTAATTATATGACAATATTCAATCAAGTTATTGATTATTCTACTCACTTTATTCAAATGAGTACTAAGTGATGACAGAAACCTGGAAAAAGTGTTGAATAAATTATTCAATAAAGTTAAAAATATAAACGACAAAATTAAAATTGCCAATCCCTTGGAATACAATCACAAAATCTTCTTGTGGCCAGGATTGCTTTCAAACCATGACACGAAAAAGAATATATTTTTTTGGTGTGTTTTTATTGTAACAACTGGAGGTAACTTAACGTTTATAGAAACTTATTTATTCATTTATTTTGGTAATTATATTAATCAGTTATGCCCTCCAGTTTTCAGCTTATATTTTAATCATTGCAGCGTCGAATAGAATTTCGTTAAAGTCCTTGCCGCAAATTATGGAAACGCTTTCGTATTGCCTATCAATAATATTTTTTGTGTGCTATTTTATTACTGTGCATTTACAAACAATAAAATACAATGAAGAGGTAGATCAAATAAACAAATATATTCAAAAATCGTCATCAAAACAATTAAACGCCTTAAATATCCGTTGGAATTATCTCACTGTCTCTGTTATCACAGGTGCATTATTTTTTTCTATATATGCTCTGATTGTGTTGCCTAGAGTCGAATGTCCAAACGATATTCCATTGTGTTTTCTAAACGTTTACTTGGTAATATTTCATGTCCACTTAAGTACATTACATAGCGCAAATATATTATTTTTTCTAGTATTTACCAAATAATATGACACCGATAAAAATTCTATTCGTTCGCTATTTTTGTATCATTTACGGCTTATATTCAATCTGTACCTCAATCATTTTGGTTACTGTTCCAAGTGGGAAGATGCTGACAATTGAGGTATTTGTCACAAAGTTGTGTGATGTAAATCGTGATATGGAATTTATTGATGATCAAATTGAGCGAAAAGATTACTTCATACCAAGTAATACTAGAATGCCAATACAGGTCGAACCCCGTTAATTCGAACTCTCGATAATTCGATTTACCCCCATAATTCGAACTATTTTCTTGGCCGTTCAATATTTCAAGTAAAACTACTTCGTTAATTCGATTACTTCGTTAATTAGAACCCTCCATAATTCGATGTGATTGTGAATATAAATTTAAAACAAAGTAACCCCGATAAATCGATGTCAATGTCAAAAATATTTTGAACCGCAAAATGTCAAAACGAAATATAAAATATTTAATTTAATTAACTTAATTTTTTTTAATGTTTTAAATTTTTAAACCTTTCTTATTAGGAGATGTCTCCACACTAAAAAAAATGATTGCGCTATACTATATAGGACAAAGGAGAAAAACCAAAACCTGTTTATTGTAAATTATTTTTTGAATATTTATTTTAATCAAAGATACCCGTTTAATTCGATATTCCGGTTAATTCGACTTTTATTTTGGGTCCATTGCGACATCGAATTAACGGGGTTCGACCTGTATAACAACTTACCTACTAAATTAGTTATTATTTTAAGCATTGTAGATCATATAAACGCGCTTTCAAAATTGTTGTTTTTGATACAACTGATGGCGTCGTGTTTTTTAATCAGGTTACTAAGCTATGGATTAATCTATGTAAGTAATTTTAAGACACTTTTTTCGTTCATTCTGAAACCGATAAAATATTGAACTCCATTAGCGCCTTGATTGTAATAGGGTTCATAAAGAAATATGCCTTTTCCGCTTAATTTGTTTGTTGACGGTTCCACACAAATGAAAATCACTAAAAAACAATAGCGTCCTCAGGAACGCATTCAATTTAATTAATTAAAATTAATATTTTAATATTAAAAATGCTATTTGTGCTGTTAAAAACTATATATATTCCAATGAACAATGTGTTAACTATGAATTAAGGGTAGGATTTTTGCATTTCACTATATTGATTGAAAATCTGAATTATGGGCTCATTCACAACCTTTCTGGCAGATTTGCCATAATTAAAATCCAAATGCGACCATTTTTTATCCGACATGACATTTAATTGTTTTACTGTTCTTAGCTGCTTAGCTAGTCGCAACACTCCACGAGGTTCTACGAGACGATCTCCTTCACTATAAAATATATAAATAGGAACGGTAATTTTGCTCAAATCAAACAGTGGAACAGTTGTCGAATTATACATTCTAAGATTAATCTCTTCACCGTAACGAAATCTACCAAAATAATCAAATTTTGCAAACTGGAAAAAATGCATAGCTTGCTTAGATGAAAAACTAGATAGACTATGTCCTGTTATAATGAATAATACTGAATTATCTATTTCCTTAGGATTGAATCCGGCAATCATAGCCACTGGGGTCCAACAAAAATCTATCAACAATGTTGCCTTTTCACATAATTTCATTAGTATTTGCTTAGCAGGTGTGATTAGTAGTTCAAGGTTGATAGTCAGATTTATTAATTGATTATAGAAACGCTAAAACAATCAAATGGTCTATTAGTTACATCACTATGTATCATATTATATGTTTTCTTACTGAATAAACGTATAGAATTGGATCTCTCAGAGATATTGAAAAATCCTTAAGAAATACAGCTGGAGCTAGGCCAACAAATGCTTCTATTTTATCATTATATCTTGGTAATTCAGAGCATAATATAAAAAATATAGTCGCTCCTTGAGAAACCCCAGTATAAAATAATTTGCTTTGATTTGTCTGTTCCAAAATATAATCAATTGTGGCAGGTAAATCATACACTCCCATTTCATAAAAGGAAAAATCCCAGAATTTTCCCATATTTGAATTGGCATCCAAATATGTATGATTACGAGAGTACGTAGTTCCTCGACAATTAATAAGCCAAAGATCGTATCCATTATCAGCAAGATTATAAGCTAGAATGCTTAAATATTATCATACTCAAAACTTTAATTTTTTCCACCCTCGGTGAGATAAAATCTTGATATAATTCGTAACGATAAACTGGGAATAGCACAATCATGCAACAGGACACCGTCACAAAAAAAGGTTCGTTATATATTTAAAAAAAATGTAATCATACCATTTAGTTTTAGACAGGGAAGTCCAAAACAGACTCTCCAATTTCAAAGAGGCATAAAAAGCAAAAATATTTATGTAGCAGACAGCGTTGATTGTAGTGCTTATACCTTTCTCCTCAAAGAATTAAGGCCCGATCACTACACGCGAGTTTGTCATGAGAAGTGATGAGGTTTACTTTCACCTCAGCGGGACAGTAAACAAACGGAACTTCTGTTCTTGGACGGCAGTCAATCCAAGGAAGCTCCATAAACCAGCTTTACAGTCTTCAGCATTTTGAGTGATCGTGTCTGACTATTTTGGAGGAGTATGATATGAGCAGTATAGTCAGCGCTGACCGTTACGTGAAGATGATAGAGATATTTTTGTAACCACGTATAGAAGAATTTGGCCAAAGAATCGATGCACAACAAATATTTTGTAGTGATGAAGATAGCCAGCTTGGTGCCATAATTACTAGAGCCTAAGAACATAAAATTGGGTAAGTCGATTGAATTTGAAACATAAACCGTTTTTTTTCCGAATCTCTCTATACTGCTTTTTGTCCATCTGAAATTGGGACTCAGCTTCCGAAACACCCTGCATAAAAAGTGTTGCCATGGTGAGAAGAAAAAAATCGATTATATTTCATACTTAAAGATGACTACATAGTAGTACCCGAAACGGAAATTGTTATAGACATGTATGTTAAAGTTTAATTTAAAAATCTCCACCCAGTTTGTCGTTACGACTTACTATAGGTTCATTCCCAATTGTAGTTCTGAACTAAATCAGAATTACTTTATTTCCAAACCAAACTCCTATTAAAAACCAAACTCTTTCGGGTATTAGTTTGTAACCGTGTAAGTTGGAATGCTTACAGCAACCCATGCTTATAAAAATGGTAATTCTATAGTGAAAAATGCATTTTTTGAATTCGGTGACAAACGAACTAGTTCGGAGCTGATTTGGAATGAACCTTATATATGGAAATATTATTTTACTAGTTTTCATGTAATTGCCTAGTAGTATACATACCAAGAGCCTTTTTAGGTCCAGCTAAAACCCAACTAGAGGATGATTGTACCACTCCATGAACCAATAACACTGGAGTCTTTTTAACATTATTTTTATTCCTATTTCCGCCATGTGGTATTCGAAATATGGTAAGTATATAATCATCCTCAGTTTTAACCCAATGTTCTTCAACTGGGTATTTGTATTTTCTTATTATTTGCGGCTAAAATTAAGATAATTGATTCATAATTTCTTATCAAACTTTCCACTTACTATTGACAAACGTGTATCTTCAGATAGACGTATTATAAAAGAAGCAACTGCGTATATTATAACACTAAGTAAAATTAAACGTAACATTGTTTATGAAAAATAACATTACAACTATCTGTAGAGTGTATTTATACATATAAATGATAGTACGAAAAAATAAATAATTAATCATAGGAATTGAAATTAATGGAAAAAAATTACAAAAATTTGCTAATAGGAATTAATACCAACCTTCACCTGCGGTGCGATGTTTTTATCAGTGATATTGCGTAAACATTAAAAATAAATTACCAAATAATAAATTGTGGAGCAAAGGTAATAAATTGTATTGCTCTTCTGTAATATAAGTTTAGTTTAGTTTATTGTTAGTTAATTTACAGTCGAGTCTATTTTTTAATGCATATAACAATTTTTCTCTAATACATACATATACCTAAAAAATAAATTAAATAAACAACAAATTTTAATTTTGGATCTTCGCCTTTAATTTGTTGATCAGTTTAATATTATTAATTGGAATATGTGAAACTCTCATTGCTGGTACCAAAAACGCATCATTCTGTTTATTAAGCTGCTACTTAATTAATTTGACGCTCCAGTTTTTATAACAAGAAGTTTCTCCATTCCTGGCATGCCTATTTATACTAGGAAGGAATCCTATATCTAAGGACGTTTTTTTTTTAATAAATAACATGTCGGCGATTTTCCTTCTAGTAGTAAATTAAATTTAAGTACATTTCAGGTGTAAGCAAGAATATTATTATGTACTTTCGCTCTAACAATTATTTTAGCTCGACAATAAAATTCCAAACTTATTAAAACTAAATACTTTTTCAATACTACATTTTATTTAAATATTTCATTAAAACTACAACTAAATGACAATAGGTATTTAATGCTTCTAGTGTGAGTTGGAGAATTAATTGTGACTTTGGCATTTACGTAATAATTTTGAAGGATAATTATGTGATGAACAAGTAGATATTAATTAGGATTATATAATGCAATGTGCAAAAAATGTTCCTCAAATAACTTAAAAATCCGTTATTAATTTTAATTTGCTTTTTGCCTACTCAATTTTAAGTATTTTGCGATAGCATTAATTCTTCGTTTGAACAATGGATATTATATCCTAGTCAATTCAAGAAAATTTACTGCCGACTCATGATGGACCATTATAATATTTAGTATAATATTAGATTAGCTATTAATTTATTTTTAAAACATTTTGTCAATATTTTTCGGCCGGCTTAGTTATCGCCAGGACTAATTGTAACAGTAATTTTTATGTTTCAATTGAATATCTTATACATTTCTGCTATTTCAAATTTAAATATCAATTTTTTTATGACTTGCTTATGGTTTTTTTTATATATACAAGTTTTTTGCTTGCGATAATCAATATCAAAATTTGTGCTTACTAATCAATATTAGTTATTTGTTATTTTAAGGTACTGCAATGCGTAATTAAATAAATAAATAATCACTTTAATAAGAATTTGACCCAACGAAATTAAGTCAACTATTATTCGCAATATGTTTAAAAGTTAAATTATAAAACAAATACCAAACGTACTTATACATTATTTTTCAAAATAGTCACCTTAATATTCAATGCACTTGGTTCATAGTTGCACAAGCATCTGAATCTTTTTTAGTTAAGCTGCGGGCCAGGAACGAAACCGCTTCTCCTTCACTGCTCCATCCAAGGTAAATCTATGGCTCTTAAAGCCTTTTTGAGTGGACCAAAAAATTGGAAGTTTGATGCAGCATTGGACTATACGGAAAATGAAGCAGATCTTCCTCTTACTAGGTCTACACAAACAGACATTATGTTGGAGGAAGCAGTATAAGGAGCATTGTATTCCTAGATAGTAGCGCAACCAAAAACCTTCCATCCATTGAAAAGCAAGAGGACTATGTTAAAAAAATATAGGTACACGTACGTTTCCTATTTCTATTACAATAATGTTTAGTCACATTGCAAATAATAGGTGACTTACTCTCATAGGTGCTACCTATGTCAGAAACTTTACAATGAGTATTTTCAATAATCCAATCGTTTAATTGAAATCCGCCAATTGTTTCTAGACAAATGAAGTACATACATATATGGAGTAAAGTTACTGCAAATCGTAGCAAGATAGTACCGATTAGTATCAACACATAGACTTAGTATACCAATAAAGGAGTAAGGCAGCTCACAACATGCGTTCGCTAAGTGTTCTTTGAAAAAGCGGAAAGTAAAAACGGTTGTTTATTCACTGGGCAGTTTATACTAATTAAGGACTATTTTTGTCGCTATAAACATAATTTTTTGTTTGTTTTCGGTTTGATAATTCCTACGCTTTTCCTCCATAAAATATCCATAATTAAATTAAAATATACTCCTTTATATAAATCACATTGCGCACGTATAGTTGCCTATAATAAATCACAATAACACGAAATAAAATGTTTTTATTACCACTCTACAACATTAACATTAGCCAACTAGCCACTTGTTCACCACCATACAGAACAAACAGTTGCCTATATTAGATATTATACTATAGCATAAATACAAAGCACAGCATACTATTTTACATAATTATCATAATTACAACACACATAGGCAACTGAACTAACAGCAATTAATAAATAAGTAAATAATAATCATCACAGTATTTTAATATTAAGTCAATGCATCATTGATCGTTTGTATAATGTATTTTACCTTCACCGCGGCACTTGGTATTTGCTCTTGTGATCGTAGCCGTGGTTCACGTAAATGATGTGCTCTTCCTGTTGCGGATTGAAGATGAAGTTGCGTATGAGCATAAAGAGAGCCGATGTGAAGGCAAAGTTGTTCAATGCGGCGACGAACATGACGACCATCTTCAGCGGCGGAATGATCCAGGGCATGATGCCGGCGAGCATAAGCGCCGGTGCCAGTAGGAACGGTATCCATTCGTTAAATTTCGACTTCTTTCCTTTGCTGCTAGCGGTCATCGCGCGCTCCTGTTGATCAGCATCACCATCACCATCACCCTCATTCTTCGTCGCGCTTACCGCATCCTGGTGCACAAGATTCGCGCACACTGCATTCACAATAAGCAAACTGACGCACAGCCACCTCATCTCGAGCGCGCTAATTTTTCCTAATTTGGAATCGGATTAGATTGTTGCAAACGCGACCGAGTGCGTTAACGGAATAATGCCGCGGCCAGTTGTCGAGATGATGTTGACCGTTTCGCGCGCTGTTAACTCGCTCGCTTCTTTTTTCTTTCCTATTTTATTTTATTTTATTTTCAAAGCCGACTATCTCCTCTAGAGAACTGACTAGTCTAGATTTTTGTTGTTTGTGGCAGCGCAACCGCTGCGCCATTAAGTTATAAAGCTTGTGGTTGCTTTTTTGGGTTACGTGCACGCGGTATAATAGTGGGAGGCTGCGGATTACTAAACCAGCAAGTAGCTTATTAATACACCTCATGAATAAGATGAATACAAATTTAGAATTTAATTCAGCATAATTCGGTGACTTTCATTCTTTAAATGGTTCGCTAATTGCTTTGCCGTACGTAAATGACTTTCAATTTTGCGCATTATGCTGCGTTAAATCACCAAAACATTATTTCGACTTGCATTTGCGACGATTCGTCACGGCTGTGGATTGAATTGCGGTTGAATTTCTAAGGCGAATTTATGCCAAAATATAAAATTCCGCATTGTATGAGAAAAAAATTATAGGTCTGCTTTTTTAAATAAGTAAAACAGAAATAAAAACAGTAAACACATTAACAAATGATTGGATTGGTTTGAAAATATAAGAGCTGATTAAAATATATTTTAAATTAAGTTATGCTCATCAGCAATCGTAAATGTTAATAAAATTTCTTCTAGGTAATTAGAATGTTTACAGGTTCTGTATATGTGTGGTGGCAATTAGTCGCAATTAAAAACGACTGATTAATTTAATTAAATTAACATAAAAAATGCATTTTTCATATAAATTGCTATGTAATCATTTCTTTGGTTTAGTGAAAAATGTAAATTTTAAGTAATTTTTGTTATAAAAAACAATAAGATATACAATTTCATTGCAAAACTTAAATAACTAAATAAATTTATGCCCACATGGGTTTCTTTCATTTCTGCTTTAAATTATTATATTATTAGTTTTACATAAGTAAGAAAGTACATTAGTTAAATCGGCTTCCACTTAACTGTCCATTATAGCAGCGGTTTCCAATCTGCAGTACGCCTACCCCTAGGGATACGTAAGTACGACTTTAGGGTATATAAAATAAATTGAATCCTAGCGAAAAGATAAAGCATATTTAGTTATATCGGATAAAATGTAAAAATTGTATAATTTCTTAAGTTATTATAGTTTATGCAAGTAAAAATAAATATCGGATTGTTCGGAAAGTAATTTCGATTTTTTCCAACTGATGGCTCAAATGTATTTTTCACAGTCAACTTTACATTTAATCCGCATAATTATTATATATTATGATAGCTGATGTAGTAAGGCTTGTTTGTTGAAAGTTTTGTTTGACTCTGTGAAATAGTTTGTGTTTGGTACCCTAGTATAGATGGAAGATCGAAAACAGTATTTTCGGCATATTTTACTCTTTTATTACCGAAAAAGATTATATGATTTGTATGCAGACGATGTATTGAGCGGACGACAATGTAAAAATTGGTTTGCAAAATTTCGTACCAGCAATTTCGATATTAAAGATGCAACACGTCCTGGAAGGTCCGTTGTAGCCGTTGAAGACAAAATAAAGACATTTATAGATGCAAACCGCCGAATAACAACTCATGTGATTGCCGAGAGGTTAATTTTATTGAATTCAACTGTAGATGATCATTTGAAACGACTTGGAATAATATCAAAACGAAATTACTTTCCGAACAATCCAATATATACTCTGTTGCATTGTTTATCTCATCGCTTTCAGTTTGTTGTAGGGTAAAGAGATCTATTAATATATTCCGTAATATTAAAACTAATATAAGAATTGTAAATGCGTTCATTATGAACGCGTTTATTAATTGGCTGTGTTTAAAATTGAATTAAAGTCAAACAAACTTATTAACTTTTGGATATATAAAAGAAAGACATTGTAGTAACATCATCTGAAATCTCGAAAATATTAGGGGTTACACTTTAAAGTTTAAACCAATGTGCTAATTAGGGGTATACAAATTCAAACACATTGCGAATAGCTGCATTAAACCACTCATTACTACATTATTTACATTTGTCCGGTACTTGTCATAACCTAATTATTCAGTGATATAGTCATATCATATTGCGATAACTAAAGAACCGTTAAAGTTACCCATTTGGGCTACCTGTCTTGTATATCTAAAGTATTAGCTTTGTATTAACAAGACAAATTTGACTAGTTTCTGACCATTTGCCGATTTTATGATCTGAATTCCAATCTCCAATAATCGTTAATCCACTAGTTTATAACTATAGTCATAAATATCTTAATACAACTAATTGATGCGACAGATCGCATGATGGGACGATTTTGACTTCTAACTGAATCAGTCAGAATTGTCCTGTTGATACAAAGCTAATATGTTTAAGTTTTAAGTTCAATGATTTATTCTCAATTAAATCAGGTAAATGTATCCAAAAAAATGTGTGATATACCTAATAAACATCGATAGAAAACCACATAACTGTTTATGAAATTTGTAACAATTAGAAGTAATTGAGTTATCTTTTCATTTATTTCCAATGAAATCAAATTAAAAATTGGATTATAACAAACAATAATTCGTTTCTTTAAAAAAGTAATTCAAACAGTAATTACAACAAATTACATTCCTTATAAAATTGTGCTTCCTATAAAAAGTGTGACGGCTAATTATGCTATAGATACTAAATTAAAAACATATATTTCTTATAATACTATACCATCGCATCGCCACAAATAAAAATAAACTAAAAATTATATTTTAAGTTTATAAAAAAGGTATTTTACCTACTAACTAGAGGAAAAGATGCTTTTCAATTCTCTCAGTTAAAATTAACGAGTAACTAGTCTATCATTTAACAAGGTATAACCAATCTTTAAAAAATAGCGATAACTTTATTCTGTAAATCTAAATTTATATTCACATTTTTTCAGTAGGTTATCTTTTTATCGCCTATTAGCTTGGTGATTAATAATAGCTTAGTATAATTATGTAGTAGTATTAGCATTAAAAATATAAGTTTTTATTTTTGTAGATAGGTAGAATTTGGATATTCAGTAGGTTTTCTAAACTGGGATATTTGCAAAATTGATATTATTTAGTAGAATTATTGTAGTTTTTTCAATTTTATGTGAGAACATATCGAATATTGCCTACTGATCTTTAAAGATCATTTTCTCTTTTCTCTTTTAACGCAAAGCCGTAGTTTTAATACATTTATCTATAATATAATAGCTTTAATCTTATAAGCAATTCGATATTTTGTATCTGGAATTCGCTTTCTAGTAATATCTTCCTAATAAGATTTATTGATAATTAAATTTAAAATAATTCAGACAAATAATTATTTTGCTCATTAATTTAATTGAGACTTTTCTAAACTCAAAACTTGAGAAAAATAGCTAGTGGCTAGAGTAGGTGTAACATACATTATTATTTTATTTATATGTGATGGTACTAGGAGAGAGTTTAAAAGCGATATTGTACCAGTAAAAATCTTATATTCAAATTTTATATCCTAATTTGAATAAAATTTCCCTCATAAAAAGATTTTTATAATGAAAATAAAGCGCATAAATCTACTAATTTACCGTGAAATGAAATTCAAACAAGACAATTTCATATAAAATTATGAATTATTTAATTGTAAAGTTAAAATAATTAATAATAAAATCACGATATTTCACATAAAATTAAAATTGTCAAAGAGAAACGTGTGAAGTAAGTAACGAGTATAAATCTGATAACCACTTAAAGCTAATTACTCTATATAATTGATATAATATGGTATAAAAATAAAATTAATTTATAAATTGCAATGTTATAAATCGGAATAAATTTAGTTCGGTATAAAGACTGCAATTTACTTTCAGTCAAAAATAATCATAAACTTACAAAAATTTACATCATTTAGAGGCAAATATTCCTAAAATTGAGTATTGTATTTGTTATTTATTACTACTGTGTACAAAAAGTAAGACCAATTTTCATTTTAATTGGC
The DNA here is from genome assembly GCA_030264715.1 of Adinopsis sp. GC000173. Lineage (NCBI taxonomy): Eukaryota > Metazoa > Arthropoda > Insecta > Coleoptera > Staphylinidae > Adinopsis > Adinopsis sp. GC000173. Next base: position 12,347 of record JARJDW010001780.1, read on the forward strand.
CCGGGTAAATCGTACATCGATTATATTATTTTATAACTTGCAAGCATTGCAATTAACATCTTTAACAATTTTCACAGTTTTTGTGTTACGGCTAATATTATACGACGCTAAAGTGCACGCGGCGATTATTACAATATTGAGCAAAAAAGTTGCATTAAATTTTGTTTGAGGAATGAACTTTTGGATGTAGAAATGTTCAGAATGTTGCAAGAAATCTTCTGGGACCATGTTTTGTCGGAAAGCAATGTTTAAAAGTGGTGGAATCAGTTAAAAGAAAGTCGAAAAGTCTTTGAAGACGAAGAACGCCTCGAACGAGTATCAACCCTTACTGACGTCAAGAAAACCAAAGAAATTATGCTGGGCTTTTTAAATGTTCGGCACTTGTTGGTATGTCGAAAGAGTTTTGGGTCTAACACTTAAAAATTATTGACTAATGTCATAACGTTGACAATACACCTCTCACAGTGTACTCATTGTTAGTGACTTTATCACCAAAAATCCTGTGCATATCAATCCACTACTACCAAATTCGTCTTATTTAATAGCGTGTCGTATATGACTATACTAGAATTTCAAAAGACTACTGTGGAGAAACTGTTTTGGGACGATAGAAGAGATGAAGCATAATCGCGGTATGCACTTTTAGCGCCGTAAAACATTCGACGTAAAATAAAAACTAATAAATAATAAAGTTGTAACCAAGCGTGGAGAATCTTATTAAGTTTATCTTTCAATCAGTGTTTAATAAAAAAACTAATAAATGTTTTGATTTAAAATTTGTTACAGATGTTTATTACAATGCTTACAAAGTAAGAAAAATTTTTTAATGATGTGCGATTTGCCTGCTCTATTGAATTTAAAAATTGGTCTTACTTTTTGGACACAGTAGTATAATATATAGATATATATATTTTATGTTACTTACAAAGTAAATATTATTTAAATTATTTTGCAGCTTCATTAATGTACCATATCAAGATTTTTTACATAAGAATCAATAAAAGATATGAATCATTTTTACATCATTTCTTATGATAAAACTTGATTTGGTATACAAACTATTCGATATACTTTCAAACATCTACACCAGTTAACGTCCTATATACAAAGGTTCCACAGCATATGATGAAAATTCATGTACTTAGGTATGCACTCCAATACAGAAAATAATTAATTTGCCGCATTTGTATTTCGCAAAAAATGATTGCAATTTCAGCACCGATACTAAGCTACATCTGTACACCATAGGAGAACTGGATGATTGATTGTAAATTATTAATGGCGTCGCAACGGGGGATTGATCGCAGAATAAATTCCATTAATTTACAAAAATTTGAAACGGAACTAGAATTACAATTTACAATATATAATTAAGGCATTTTACAATCACGCCCATATTTAACACTTTTATAAATTGCGATGTTAATGCTCACTTTACCATCAGTATAATGTAATTAATCTATTTTTATTAGTTTATATACCTATAACACATGCAAATAAAATAATGCCCCACCCAAGATAATGCAAATGTAAAATCAAGTTGCATACATTGCAATGCTTCAAATCTAGCAACAAAATAAAATCAATTATTGTGGACAGCGATTTTCTATATAAATCAAAGTTGCCTGCAATTGAAACAAATTAAGCATTACCTGTCTTACAAAAAACTACACATTTGCTATAAAACCGAGGTGAAATGCAATTTAATATAAAATAATGTTTTAAATTATTACAGATTGATGTAATTTGTGGATAGGTAGTTTATAAAGCACTCCGCTTTGCGTTGAGAAAATTACACGGATCCAAAAAAAAAAACTATATGCGTTGCAAGCTTCGACCAGCATCGATATCGCCGTTTTAAAATGCAATATTTCTTGAGAATTTCAAAGTGATTAACTCATATTTTATAAAAACACAACTTTTTGTATCAAAATAAAGTAATATATTTGTTAGGTATAATATTTAGGTATTATTTAATTTGGAGCTGTTTAAATATCCGTAACATGCTTTGATTTGAAAGTGAATAACTCATGTTTTATAAAAACACAATTTTTTGTATCAATATAAAGTAAGTAATGTATATTATGTTTAAACATTATTTAATTTGGAGCTGGTTAAATATCCGTAACATGCTTTGATGTAATTGCACTTGTCAAAAAATAGGCGTGTAATGCAAGCAACCACATGACTGCCCACTGTATGGCATTTTGTAAAAAGCAAATAAATTGCTTGTAATAAAGAAAACAAATGTGTAAAACTTGAGATATGCAAAGTTGAGAGGCTAGGCCTTTTGCTTTTGCTGAGATGGCTACAATCGCTACGATAGAGTCCGCAATTTCCTAAAATGTGATTTTCGTTATTTTTCGTTTTTTTCTTGATTTGCTATACTGTATTTTATTCAGTGACTTTTATTATTTATAGTAAAGCTATTGAAAAGCCAACAAAACCTGACAGCTATTTTAATATTCGATTTATTTTCTGCATCTATATCATTACATATATATTGTATACCTATTTTGATTTTTGAAATTTTGTATTAGATTTAATTTCTTATCTTATATACAAGTTTTTTATTTTTAGTAAATATTGTTAACATTATGTGTTAATATACCAATTTCAAAAAGTATAAACGCAATTTTATAAATAATAATGCAGATACCGAATATTCGTTGTAAATCGGTAAAGTCCGAAAGTTCTTCACCAATTGCATTCTTAAAATACTCGTTATCTTTTCGATAAATTCTATAATATTTAAAAATATTCACCTATAATTAAAGGACATTAAAGTATATTTTGTCCATAGGCACCTGTGATGCATAAAAACGCCTCTGCGAGCATATCCATTATACAGGATATATAGTCCCATATTTGATACATATTTGCCTTTACATCTATAGTACACGTAGCATATAATTATCTTCGATTTGGAGATATGGCTTTCAAATATTATCAGCAAGATAGCAAAACAAATACTAATGCAAGCTATGAGAAATTTTCAACATTTTAAACAATCATTCATTATTGAAATAAGTTTTTCTTCTCATTTGTGTTGAGCAATTCATTTATTTTATCATATTTTGCAAATTCGGTGGTCAATTTGATACCTATTGCATCAATTCAGTAAATCTGTATTATCTTTTTATCCCGGCTTGTATTACAATTTTGATTTCTCATTTGAGAGACTTTAACTTTAAGTATTCAACTTTACACAATACACGTGAGCAAAACGTTTCAAAAAATTATTTGTAAAAAGTACTTGACCACAACACACAATATCTATATTTGATTGGTTCTTTTTTTAATATTTGGAAAATAACCAAAAATATTTATTTCAACTACAACACAACTTACGATTAGTAAAAACGAGCACACTATCCAAATATTTCAATAGTTTTCTTACAACATTGGCAAAAAGCACTAAATTAAATTAAATTAGACCACAAAATAACAAAAAAGAACAAAATTTAATTAAGTACGATAGTATTTTAAGTCTAAGGCCCAAAAACTACCTACACATAGATAATGAAAGTATAACTGAAAATAAGTAGGTTTCAATTTGACAAAAAATTGTTATAACTTTCTACCTCATTTAATAATTAGCAAATTTGCGATAGGCAATTTAAAATCTGCACGTTTGTTTATAGATCATTGCATAATTTGATTCATTAAGGATTATTATGAAAAAATACAGAACATAAAATCAAACCAAAAACCGCAATAAATCAATGATTGATTGCTATTGAAATGAAGTTATTTCAATGTTAAGAACATTACTCTGCAAATTCCCAACTAAATAAATCATGCAATTATGGTTTATCTGTACGTTATTGCTCATTAAATTTACTTAATATGTGTTCAATTTTTAATAATATCGATCACATTGCAATTAATTGCAATGCAGCCATTGTTTGCATTGAATTTTAATCGCAATTTCTAATATGAATTTGTATAAGCGGCCGCGTTAACGATCTGATAATTAATTATCATAAAACTGACTACAATGTATGGCGATCGTTGTTGCAACAACGCGCATTCAATTCGTATTTGCATCAAAACTAACGCTATTTTTCGATATGAATTACATTACACACCAACACACAATGACACAGTTTTTATTACACATTTGCCTAGATCTAGTTGGTGTTGTTCGCCAGCGATGGAAAAAAATGCGCGCATTGCATAAATAACACTATATACGATATAAATGTGAAATAAATAAAATAAAAAAGGCAGCACAACACAAACATGCGCGCTTGATGGAAGTAAACAGATCATAAAACACTTTTTCCTTGTCGCGCTTCTCTTCCTCCAACGCTAATTTCAGTTTTAACCGATGTTCGAATGCACAAATCTATGAATGCACATGTATGGTCAGTGGCGGATTTATCATTAGGCGGTTGAAGAGGCTTCAAAATAATCAAACGACTTACTCCTCAGTTTAAAACTTGTTACGTTCCAACGCCTCTTAAGCGACAAACTTATACTTTGAAATCATATAAGATTATAATATAATATAATATAATTATAAAAAAAAATAAAAAACAAGTATTCGCATCATATACGGTACTTTTAAAAGGCCTAATTCACACTTTTTTACTTAATTTTTCTTCATTTTGATACATTTTTTTAACTAAGATCCTTCATCGCTGTTTTATCTAACAAAATGATAAGGTATAGGGGTGTATCAATGAGAAGTGCTCGACTGTTCTGTTAATTATTTAAGTCTTGAAACAATTTCTACACTGACGACAAAATAACAGAGAATTCTCAAGATGGAAAAAACATTAACGTGCGAGTAATGTGATTGGTCAATCAACGAATGGTCATAAACTTAAAAATATCTGTGTTATAAGAGCCCCTAAACTTTTAGGAAATTTTCCCTGCGCATTGTTTAATAAAGGTCATTTAACCAAAAAGATATAAGTCGCAGGGCTCTCAATAATTAGAAACAAAAATATAATACATTGTGTTTTTATAGAAATTGATATTAAAGTTAGCTAATAAGGCTTAAAGGCTAGGAGTATCTATACAGCTCTCAACTTTGAATTTATACCAAAATTTTTAACTTCTCAGGCCCCTTAAACATTAAATCCGCCACTGTACATAGTAGTTATAATTATTTAAAATATGGACAATTGTGCGTGAAATTTCGCGCTCATTTACATCATCATATGCGAAGATTGCAAACGCATTTACAGTTAGCTATGTAAATCGTAATTAACTCAACAGCTCAACAACGAGATGGATAAAACAACACACATACAGACAATATAAAATATGTTTTTTTAAGTAAATTAAAAATATAATACGCTTGTTATATCAACATTAAATTTATCATCAAAATGCACAAAAACAAACAATAGATATTTTATCTTCATTAAATGTGTGGCTTAATTATTACAGCAGCAACAATAATAAGAAAGACAGAGCCTAATGATCATCTAGATTTGTGTAGTACAGTGTTTCCCAAACTATGAACATAAGAGTACCCCTTAGATATAAATGCATATTATTTTTTATTACATTTTACAAGTGAAATAAGTTCATTCAATCAACATCAACTCGAACTATGGAACTTTGATTCTTTAATTTAGTTGCAATATTGTTGTTTTTGAATAAAATTATCGGCAAACAAATATATAAATTTGTTTGTTTAGGATAATAATTAATTTGCTGAAGCAATTTAGTCAAAAATGTTTGGGACACA